>CM042404.1:20675869-20710869 GCA_023634145.1 Thymallus thymallus | reverse complement strand
CAATAGGCCCAGTCTGCTCCCTGGCCCGTGGCGCCAGCCTCCCATCAACGCTCCAGCCTAATGTTAGCCACAGCAGCTATCTATCATCTGAAGGAAATTATACTGTAGCTCAACGTGTAAATAAATACAAACCTTTTAGGAATGAAAAACAAGTATTAGTTTCCCCATTCTCATTAAACCTAACTGTGACTGTCTGTCTTTTGGAAAGCAGTATTTTGGAAAGCGGTAGGTGGGATTCATGCACGCACACACACACACACACACACACACACACACACACACACACACACACACACACACACACACACCGTTGTAAAGTCTGAAACACTCTCTAGATCAGTGGCACTGCAGGGAGTCCTCTGCCAGGGGTATATTCATTACACTTATTCTGTTGCAAAACCTTTCTTAACACTAGAACCACTGACCCTTTCAGCCTATAAGTACCCGCTAGAGAACTTTGAGAATGTATATCAACCCGCAAGGTGCGCAAACATAAACAAAATCTTAAGATATTGTACGTTTAGCAAACGTATTATATATTTTACTAATTAAAATGTGCAAGATATGATACGAAATGGGTGATGGACATCCACAAATGAATACATACTGTCACTTTGCTCCCACTTCCTCTCTTCGGCACTCGATGCTGCCGGTGTGGTGATGATTGCACACACCTGCACCATCGTTACGCGCACCTGCGCTTCATGAGACTCACCTGGACTGCATCACTTCTATGATTTCTATCCCTATATTTGTCACTCCCTCAGGTTCATTCCCCAGTCAGCATTGTTGTTATGGTCCTGTTTCTCGTGTCCAGACGCTGTTCGTGTTTTGTTTCATGTTTTCAGGTTTTGTTACATGTTTATTTATCATTAAATTCCTTACACATACCATACAAAATGTAACATATCATACGAAATGGAATGTTTCTGATTTTTGTAAAGAATAATTCAAAATTCTCTGAGACCAGGTTGATAGTGCATAAACAATTATAAAGGATGAATTGCATAAAGACATATTATTTCTACTGTATTTGTTTAGATGGAGTCAAGGTGTGCCAGAGAGCGCTACAGGAGGTCCATCCTGCCGACGGCTATTAGACTATTTAATATCTCACCGGGGTGCCTGGAACCTGGTGGGGTGTTAGGACCTAGTTTAACAATTTGTGCATCCATCTGTGAGTAACTCTGGTCCGTAATCACTCATTCACTCAGGATGTATTTATTCATTCAGGTCTGTATATACATACTCATGTACAGTTGTTATATCATATCACGTGCAATATTGTAAGTAATTTTTGGACTTAACTTACGTAGTCATTCACTCAGGAAAGCATATTAGTATCCTGTCAGTTGTATCTTTTTTTCATTGCTTTTAGTATATTGAATGTGCAATACGTGCAGTTATCTGTAATTAAACCCTGCACTAAGGACTGTATTTTAAGGGAATTACTATTATTACCCCAAATTATATCATACACACATTTAGCTATTTAAGTATTCCTGTCATTTACCTGTACAGCTAATTTAACCATTCAAAATATTCACTTACCTGTTCATTTAACCAGTCTGTCTATTAAGTAAACTATTATTATCCTCACTCATATCATATGCATTTTTAGCTACTGAAGTATTTCTCTGCCATCGACCTGTATAATATAGTTAACCATCCAACATCCTCCAATGTATAGTGTACATATTCAGCCAAACACCCATACTATGCAATGTCTTTTTATAGCTTTTTTGCACTCCAGACATCTTGTATTTCTATACTTTTTCATACTGCCGCTCTATGTATCATGTATCGTGTAACTGTCTTTTGTTGTCACGACTTCCGCCGAAGTCGGCCCCTCTCCTGGTTCGGGCGGCCACAGGCGGTCGACGTCACCAGCGTATTAGCCGCCACCGATCCCATGCACTGTTTACGTCTGTCCTGTTTTACACACACCTGGCTCCCATCCCACTAATTGTCTGTGTCCTATATATATCCCTCTGCTCCCCCCATGTCCTTGTCCGTGATTGTTATGTGTTCAGTGTACTCCGGTTGGAGGTACGTATTTTGAATTAGGAATAAACATCGTGCCTTTTACACGTTTATTCACGACCCGGTTTTCCCTGCGCCTGCTTCCACCACCACGACCTCATACAGCTTTAGTGACAGAATCACGGACCAGAATACAATGGAAGCAGCAGGTGAACCCAGCCCTCCTCTCCAGGTTGAGGAGAGAATGCAGCAGCACGAGACAATGCTAGAACAACTTGGCACAGCCATGGATCGTGTGCTGCTGACCATGGAGCGATTGGAGCGAGGAGGGCTACCCATCTCTCCACCACTCCCACCATCTCCCCCACGAGTTCTCCCTCCTACACCTGGTTCCAGTGGGATACGGCTCTCGCTCCCAAGGGAGTATGATGGGAGGGCTGCCGGGTGCCCAGGGTTCCTGCTCCAGCTGGAGCTCTACCTGGCAACCGTCCACCCGGCTCCATCGGGACGCGAGAGCGTGTCTGCTCTCGTCTCCTGCCTGGCTGGGAAAGCCCTGGAGTGGGCCAACGCCATTTGGGTTGAGAACGACGCGGTGTTGGACCACTACGGGGAGTTCACTCGCCATTTTATGGCGGTTTTCGATCATCCGCCTGAGGGGAGATCGGCGGGTGAACGTCTCTTCCATCTCCGGTAGGGGACCAGCAGGAGTTCGCGTTGGAATTCCGGACCCTGGCGGCAAGCTCGGGATGGAACGACAGGGCCCTGATCGACCATTACAGATGCAGTCTACGGGAGGATGTTCGTCGGGAGCTGGCATGTAGGGACACCACCCTCAATCTGGATCAGCTGGTGGACATGTCCATCCGTCTGGACAACCTGCTGGCTACCCGCGGACGTCCTGATCAGGGCCCGTTGCATCCATCCTCCAGCCTCCCCTCTCCGACACCCATGGAGCTGGGAGATGCCGCGCTCATGGGGGCCTTGGGAGGGGTCAGCTCCTGCACCAGCTGTGGTCGCCGAGGACACACGGCTGGCCGGTGCTGGGGAGTCCCCTCAGGGAGTCGAGGCGGCAAGCAGAGCACCCTTGAGTCTTCCAAGGTGAGTCAGCACCAAACTCACTCAGAGCTCCCTGTTGCTCACATGATTGTGTTAATCATGTTTCCCGAGTGTTCCCCGCAGTCCCAGCATAAGGTGCTAGTAGACTCAGGCGCAGCTGGGAATTTTATAGACAGGGCGTTTGCCCATAGGTTAGGGATTCCTATTGTGTCTTTAAATGTGCCTTTCCCCTTGCATGCCCTAGATAGTCATCCTTTGGGGTCAGGGCTGATTGGGGAGGCCACAGCCCCACTAAGAATGGTGACGCAGGGGGGTCATGAGGAGCGTATTAGTCTCTTCCTCATTGATTCTCCTGCGTTTCCCGTGGTGCTGGGCATACCCTGGTTAGCCTATCATGACCCCAATATTTCGTGGCAACAGAGGGCTCTGAAGGGGTGGTCCCGAGGGTAGGTGTATGGGTGTTTCCGACGGTGGAGAGTCCAGACCAGGTATCCACAGTGCATATCCCCTCAGAATATGCCGATTTGGCTCTCGCCTTCTGTAAAAGGAAGGCGACTCAATTACCACCCCATCGACGAGGGGATTGTGCGATAAACCTCCTGGTAGACATTACACTTCCTCGGAGTCACGTGTATCCTCTGTCACAGGAGGAGACGGAAGCTATGGAGACATTTGTTTCCGAATCTCTGGGGCAGGGATACATTCGGCTCTCCACTTCACCTGCCTCCTCGAGTTTGCGCCCGTGTATTGACTATAGAGGGATCAATCAGATCACTGTGAGGTACAGCTACCCGCTGCCTCTCATAGCCAGTGCGATCGAGTCAATGCACGGGGCGCGTTTTTTCACAAAATTGGATCTCAGGAGCGCTTACAACCTTGTGCGTATCCGAGAGGGAGACGAGTGGCAAACAGCATTTAGTACCACCTCAGGGCACTATGAGTATCTCGTCATGCCGTACGGGTTGAAAAATGCTCCAGCAGTCTTTCAATCCTTTGTAGACGAGATCTTCAGGGACCTGCTCGGGCGGGGTGTAGTGGTGTATATCGACGACATACTGATATACTCCGCTACACGCGCGGAGCATGTGTCCCTGGTGCGCAGGGTGCTTGGCAGATTGTTGGAGCATGATCTGTACGTCAAGGCAGAGAAGTGTCTGTTTTTCAAACAATCCGTCTCTTTTCTAGGATATCGCATTTCCACGTCCGGGGTGGAAATGGAGAGTGACCACATTTCAGCCGTGCGTAAATTGGCCGACTCCAACCACGGTAAAGGAAGTGCAGCGGTTTTTAGGGTTTGCCAACTACTACCGGAGGTTTATCCGGGGCTTCGGGCAGGTAGCGGCCCCAATTACCTCACTGCTGAGGGGGGGACCGGTGAGGCTGCGGTGGTCAGCTGAGGCGGACAGGGCTTTTGGTCACCTGAAGGCGCTGTTCACCTCGGCCCCCGTGCTGGCTCATCCGGACCGCTCTCGGTCCTTCATAGTTGAGGTTGACGCGTCCGAGGCTGGGATAGGAGCTGTGCTGTCTCAGCGCTCGGGTACGCCACCAAAACTCTGTCCCTGTGCCTTTTTTTCGAAGAAGCTCAGCTCGGCGGAGCGAAACTATGACGTGGGGGACAGGAAGCTGTTGGCTGTCGTGAGCACCCTGAAGGCGTGGAGACATTGGCTTGAGGGGGCTAAACACCCTTTTCTCATCTGGACTGACCACTGCAATCTGGAGTACATCAGGGCGGCGAGGAGACAAAACCCTCGCCAGGCAAGGTGGGCAATGTTTTTCACCCGGTTCGACTTCACCCTATCATACCGGCCAGGTTCCCAGAACGGCAAGGCAGACTCGCTGTCCAGGCTGTATGACACAGAGGAGTGGTCCATCGATCCCACTCCCATCCTCCCTGCCTCCTGTTTGGTGGCACCGGTTGTATGGGAGCTGGACGCGGACATCGAGCGAGCGAGGCGTCACGAGCCTACTCCCACTCAGTGTCCAGCTGGGCGTAGGTACGTTCCGTCCATTGTCCGCGACCGTCTGATCGTATGGGCCCACACCTCACTCTCCTCTGGTCATCCTGGGATCGCCCGGACGGTGCGCTGTCTGAGTGAGAAATATTGGTGGCCCACCTTAGCTAAGGACGTGAGAGCGTATGTTTCCTCCTGCTCGGTGTTCGCTCAGCCTAGGCACCTACCTAAAGGGAAATTGCAACCCCTACCCGTTCCACAGCAACCGTGGTCACACCTGTCGGTGGACTTTGTGACGGATCTTCCACCGTCACAGGGGAAAACGACGATCCTGGTTGTTGTGGATCGGTTCTCTAAGTCTTGTCGCCTCCTGCCTTTGCCCGGTCTCCCTACTGCTCTACAGACGGCGGAGGCTCTGTTCACCCACGTCTTCCGGCACTACGGGGTGCCTGAGGACATAGTGTCTGATCGGGGCTCCCAGTTCACGTCGAGGGTGTGGAGAGCATTCATGGAACGCCTGGGGGTCTCGGTCAGCCTGACCTCGGGTTTTCACCCCGAGAGCAACGGGCAGGTGGAGAGAGTAAACCAGGATGTGGGCAGGTTTCTGAGGTCGTATTGCCAGGACCGGCTGGGGGAGTGGGCGGTTTTCATCCCCTGGGCTGAGATGGCCCAGAACTCACTCCGCCACTCCTCCACTAACCTAACGCCATTCCAATGTGTTTTGGGTTATCAGCCAGTCCTGGCACCGTGGCATCCGAGCCAGACCGAGGCTCCTGCGGTGGATGAGTGGTTTAAGCGCTCGGAGGAGACATGGAATGCCGCCCACGTGCACCTGCAACGAGCCGTGAGGCGGCATAAGGCGAGCGCCGACCGCCACCGCAGTGAGGCCCCGGTGTTCGCACCGGGGGACCGGGTCTGGCTCTCGACCCGAAACCTGCCCCTCCGCCTGCCCTGCCGGAAGCTGGGGCCGCGGTTTGTGGGGCCGTTCAAAGTCCTGAGGAGATTGAACGAGGTATGTTATAGGTTACAGCTCCCCCCCGATTACTGTATTAACCCCTCGTTCCATGTGTCTCTCCTCAGGCCGGTGGTGGCTGGTCCACTCCACGCTAGTGAGGTTCTGGAGGTCCCTCTGCCCCCGCTGGACATCGAGGGGGCCCCGGCGTATGCGGTTCGAGCCATCACGAACTCAAGACGTCGGGCTAGGGGCCTTCAGTACCTCGTGGAGTCGGAGGGGTACGGACCGGAGGAGAGATGCTGGGTACCGGTGGAGGACATCCTGGATCCATCACTGGTAACGGAGTTCGATCGCCTCAACCCGGATCACCCTGCTCCTCGTCCTTCGTGGCAACAGAGGGCTCTGAAGGGGTGGTCCCGAGGGTAGGTGTATGGGTGTTTCCGACGGTGGAGAGTCCAGACCAGGTATCCACAGTGCATATCCCCTCAGAATATGCCGATTTGGCTCTCGCCTTCTGTAAAAGGAAGGCGACTCAATTACCACCCCATCGACGAGGGGATTGTGCGATAAACCTCCTGGTAGACACTACACTTCCTCGGAGTCACGTGTATCCTCTGTCACAGGAGGAGACGGAAGCTATGGAGACATTTGTTTCCGAATCTCTGGGGCAGGGATACATTCGGCTCTCCACTTCACCTGCCTCCTCGAGTTTGCGCCCGTGTATTGACTATAGAGGGATCAATCAGATCACTGTGAGGTACAGCTACCCGCTGCCTCTCATAGCCAGTGCGATCGAGTCAATGCACGGGGCGCGTTTTTTCACAAAATTGGATCTCAGGAGCGCTTACAACCTTGTGCGTATCCGAGAGGGAGACGAGTGGCAAACAGCATTTAGTACCACCTCAGGGCACTATGAGTATCTCGTCATGCCGTACGGGTTGAAAAATGCTCCAGCAGTCTTTCAATCCTTTGTAGACGAGATCTTCAGGGACCTGCTCGGGCGGGGTGTAGTGGTGTATATCGACGACATACTGATATACTCCGCTACACGCGCGGAGCATGTGTCCCTGGTGCGCAGGGTGCTTGGCAGATTGTTGGAGCATGATCTGTACGTCAAGGCAGAGAAGTGTCTGTTTTTCAAACAATCCATCTCTTTTCTAGGATATCGCATTTCCACGTCCGGGGTGGAAATGGAGAGTGACCACATTTCAGCCGTGCGTAAATTGGCCGACTCCAACCACGGTAAAGGAAGTGCAGCGGTTTTTAGGGTTTGCCAACTACTACCGGAGGTTTATCCGGGGCTTCGGGCAGGTAGCGGCCCCAATTACCTCACTGCTGAGGGGGGGACCGTTGAGGCTGCGGTGGTCAGCTGAGGCGGACAGGGCTTTTGGTCACCTGAAGGCGCTGTTCACCTCGGCCCCCGTGCTGGCTCATCCGGGCCGCTCTCGGTCCTTCATAGTTGAGGTTGACGCGTCCGAGGCTGGGATAGGAGCTGTGCTGTCTCAGCGCTCGGGTACGCCACCAAAACTCTGTCCCTGTGCCTTTTTTTCGAAGAAGCTCAGCTCGGCGGAGCGAAACTATGACGTGGGGGACAGGAAGCTGTTGGCTGTCGTGAGCACCCTGAAGGCGTGGAGACATTGGCTTGAGGGGGCTAAACACCCTTTTCTCATCTGGACTGACCACTGCAATCTGGAGTACATCAGGGCGGCGAGGAGACAAAACCCTCGCCAGGCAAGGTGGGCAATGTTTTTCACCCGGTTCGACTTCACCCTATCATACCGGCCAGGTTCCCAGAACGGCAAGGCAGACTCGCTGTCCAGGCTGTATGACACAGAGGAGTGGTCCATCGATCCCACTCCCATCCTCCCTGCCTCCTGTTTGGTGGCACCGGTTGTATGGGAGCTGGACGCGGACATCGAGCGAGCGAGGCGTCACGAGCCTACTCCCACTCAGTGTCCAGCTGGGCGTAGGTACGTTCCGTCCGTTGTCCGCGACCGTCTGATCGTATGGGCCCACACCTCACTCTCCTCTGGTCATCCTGGGATCGCCCGGACGGTGCGCTGTCTGAGTGAGAAATATTGGTGGCCCACCTTAGCTAAGGACGTGAGAGCGTATGTTTCCTCCTGCTCGGTGTTCGCTCAGCCTAGGCACCTACCTAAAGGGAAATTGCAACCCCTACCCGTTCCACAGCAACCGTGGTCACACCTGTCGGTGGACTTTGTGACGGATCTTCCACCGTCACAGGGGAAAACGACGATCCTGGTTGTTGTGGATCGGTTCTCTAAGTCTTGTCGCCTCCTGCCTTTGCCCGGTCTCCCTACTGCTCTACAGACGGTGGAGGCTCTGTTCACCCACGTCTTCCGGCACTACGGGGTGCCTGAGGACATAGTGTCTGATCGGGGCTCCCAGTTCACGTCGAGGGTGTGGAGAGCATTCATGGAACGCCTGGGGGTCTCAGTCAGCCTGACCTCGGGTTTTCACCCCGAGAGCAACGGGCAGGTGGAGAGAGTAAACCAGGATGTGGGCAGGTTTCTGAGGTCGTATTGCCAGGACCGGCCGGGGGAGTGGGCGGTTTTCATCCCCTGGGCTGAGATGGCCCAGAACTCACTCCGCCACTCCTCCACTAACCTAACGCCATTCCAATGTGTTTTGGGTTATCAGCCAGTCCTGGCACCGTGGCATCCGAGCCAGACCGAGGCTCCTGCGGTGGATGAGTGGTTTAAGCGCTCGGAGGAGACATGGAATGCCGCCCACGTGCACCTGCAACGAGCCGTGAGGCGGCATAAGGCGAGCGCCGACCGCCACCGCAGTGAGGCCCCGGTGTTCGCACCGGGGGACCGGGTCTGGCTCTCGACCCGAAACCTGCCCCTCCGCCTGCCCTGCCGGAAGCTGGGGCCGCGGTTTGTGGGGCCGTTCAAAGTCCTGAGGAGATTGAACGAGGTATGTTATAGGTTACAGCTCCCCCCCGATTACTGTATTAACCCCTCGTTCCATGTGTCTCTCCTCAGGCCGGTGGTGGCTGGTCCACTCCACGCTAATGAGGTTCTGGAGGTCCCTCTGCCCCCGCTGGACATCGAGGGGGCCCCGGCGTATGCGGTTCGAGCCATCACGAACTCAAGACGTCGGGCTAGGGGCCTTCAGTACCTCGTGGAGTCGGAGGGGTACGGACCGGAGGAGAGATGCTGGGTACCGGTGGAGGACATCACTGGTAACGGAGTTCGATCGCCTCAACCCGGATCACCCTGCTCCTCGTCCTCCGGGTCGTCCCCGAGACCGACGTCGGCACGCGGCTGGGGCCGCGCGTAAAGGGGGGGTACTGTCACGACTTCCGCCAAAGTCGGCCCCTCTCCTGGTTCGGGCGGCCACAGGCGGTCGACGTCACCAGCGTATTAGCCGCCACCGATCCCATACACTGTTTATGTCTGTCCTGTTTTACGCACACCTGGCTCCCATCCCACTAATTGTCTGTGTCCTATATACAGTGGGGAGAACAAGTATTTGATACACTGCCGATTTTGCAGGTTTTCCCACTTAGAAAGCATGTAGAAGTCTGTAATTTTTATCATAGGTACTCTTCAACTGCGAGTGACGGAATCTAAAACAAAAATTCAGAAAATCACATTGTATGATTTTTAAGTAATTAATTTGCATTTTATTGCATGACATAAGTATTTGATACATCAGAAAAGCAGAACTTAATATTTGGTACAGAAACCTTTGTTTGCAATTGCAGAGATCATACGTTTCCTGTAGTTCTTGACCAGGTTTGCACACACTGCAGCAGGGATTTTGGCCCACTCCTCCATACAGAATTTCACCAGATCCTTCAGGTTTCGGGGCTGTCGCTGGGCAATACAGACTTTCAGCAAAACCCAAAGATTTTCTATTGGGTTCAGGTCTGGAGACTGGCTAGGCCACTTCAGGACCTTGAGATGCTTCTTACGGAGCCACTCCTTAGTTGCCCTGGCTGTGTGTTTCGGGTCGTTGTCATGCTGGAAGACCCAGCCACAACCCATCTTCAATGCTCTTACTGAGGAAAGGAGGTTGTTGGCCAAGATCTCACGATACATGGCCCCATCCATCCTCCCCTCAATACGGTGCAGTTGTCCTGTCCCCTTTGCAGAAAAGCATCCCCAAAGAATTATGTTTCCACCTCCATGCTTCACGGTTGGGATGGTGTTCTTGGGGTTCTTCTTCCTCCAAACACGGCGAGTGGAGTTTAGACCAAAAAGCTCTATTTTTGTCTCATCAGACCACATGACCTTCTCCCATTCCTCCTCTGGATCATCCAGATGGTCATTGGCAAACTTCAGACGGGCCTGGACATGCGCTGGCTTGAGCAGGGGGACCTTGCATGCGCTGCAAGATTTTAATCCATGACGGCGTAGTGTGTTACTAATGGTTTTCTTTGAGACTGTGGTCCCAGCTCTCTTCAGGTCATTGACCAGGTCCTGCCGTGTAGTTCTGGGCTGATCCCTCACCTTCCTCATGATCATTGATGCCCCACGAGGTGAGATCTTGCATGGTGCCCCAGACCGAGGGAGATTGACAGTCATCTTGAACTTCTTCCATTTTCTAATAATTGCGCCAACAGTTGTTGCCTTCTCACCAAGCTGCTTGCCTATTGTCCTGTAGCCCATCCCAGCCTTGTGCAGGTCTACAATTTTATCCCTGATGTTCTTACATAGCTCTCTGGTCTTGGCCATTGTGGAGAGGTTGGAGTCTGTTTGAATGAGTGTGTGGACAGGTGTCTTTTATACAGGTAATGAGTTCAAACAGGTGCAGTTAATACAGGTAATGAGTGGAGAACAGGAGGGCTTCTTAAAGAAAAACTAACAGGTTTGTGAGAGACGGAATTCTTACTGGTTGGTAGGTGATCAAATACTTATGTCATGCAATAAAATGCAAATTAATTATTTAAAAATCATACAATGTGATTTTCTGGATTTTTGTTTTACATTCCGTCACTCACAGTTGAAGAGTACCTATGATAAAAATTACAGACTTCTACATGTTTTGTAAGTGGGAAAACCTGCAAAATCAGCAGTGTATCAAATACTTGTTCTCCCCACTGTATCTTCCGACTTGACATTGTGTCTTCTTTTTCCAGAGTGGGAACTGTGGTGCGGGGGGAACAGGTAGAGCAGGACGCGCTGCTGCCTTGGCTGCCTCCTTGGCGGCCATCTTGCTGGCTGTAGCTGCTTTTTTATTAGGATGCATACACAGAGCATGCTCTGACTAGCTGGCAAGTGTAATTTTTTGGGTCCGCGCTACAGATGGCTATTTCTGTCCGCTAATACAGGACTTGTAAAGGCCCGGTGCACAACTTTTGTGAATTTTTGTTATTTATTTTTTTATACATTTTTCTTCAGATTTTTCAGGGTTGCTACGTGCTGCCCTCAGGACCCCTACTTCCCACAGCTATGATTGTGTTATTCTTTTTATTCTATAGTTTCTATTTTTTTCTCCCTGCATTGTTGAGAAGCATTTCACTCTTAGTCTACACCTGTTTTTATGAAGTATGTGACAAATAAAATTTGATTGGATGTGGAGTACAGCTCCGCTGGTATATTGTTTTGCGCAGAGGGCGGTAGCTTCCTACTCTGTTTGTTCACCGTTCCGAGCAGGCTAGTCTTCTTTGCAATCAACTTGTCACATGAACAAAGAAAACTGTCAAATGTATCTCTTTTCTTGAGGGGTAGGGCCTGCTGTCTCTGTGAGAATAATCTGGGAAGGTCGCCTTCCTGTTGCGCTCTCATCACTCTTTTCTAACCAAACCATACCATCCCTGTCTAACTGTGGCTCCTGTCTCACTGTTGCAGTTGGTATCACCGTCTCAGTTTGCCCTTTATTGTTTTTCTGTGGCGAGGCTTAGGCATCGGAGGCAAATGCTTGAAGTCAACATCAGAATCAGATGTAGACTCTTCATCAGCAACGTCGATTTCGAGCTCAATATCTGATCCCTCATCCGACTCATCTCAATTCTGCAGCATTTGCAGTGCTGTCAGTGCGTCCATTCATTTGGTTTTCCATTGGGAACTATACACATTGCATGTTGTACTCAGTGTCTGATTTGGGATATATTTCCAGCCTTTCATAATAAAATAATGTGACCGCCCACAACACCCAGAATTCTTCATCATCATTACACTTTTGTTCTAAATTCAATCATCCTCTTCACCCTCCTCATCCTCATCATTCAGTTCATTCAAATTCAAAGTCACATGCACAATTATCACTTTCTACCTGGTTTCTATCACCCATTCATTCAGCCTGGGTAACAACGCCTTTCGGCAAATTTGCATTGGCCCCTTAAGTTATAGTAATAGCTGTTAAAAAAACTGGTATGCAGCCTCTAAATACTTTTCATTTTTTTATTAAAATGGCATTATGACAACTGAGTAGTCTAAAATACGTTCCTTTTTGCAACTGTTTGGACTTAAGATTGCACCTTAGATCTCAACAAAACTATTATAATTTAATTGATTTACATTTATTTTCTTTAAAAATAAATTTAGCTAGCAACAAAATATGAAATTAAACAGATTTGGCCAAGGGATCTGTGGAAGAATTTTAGAGTGTGCATTACAATACAATACAATTATTAATTTACAACAGGGCTCCCCCACCCTGTTCCTTGATAGCTACCGTCCTGTAGGTTTTCATTCCAACCCTAATCTAGCGCACCTGATTCTAATTATTAGCTGGTTGATCAGCTGAATCAGATTAGTTATAACTGGGGTTGGAGAGAGAACCTACAGGAGGGTAGCTCTCCAGGAACAGGGTTTGAGAGCCCTGATTTACAATATACCCTTAGATGCACAATAGGGCCAGAGAGACTGACATGGATCCACAGTACTCCATCAATGATCCAGTTTTCAACTCAATACTTCTGGTGTTCCCTGTTCTGAACATACATGCATTGTAATTTAAGCTTTAAAACTGCAAAGTTGTATCTCTGCTTTATGGGAAAATGTGTATGAAATTAGCTTTAAAGGTCCCGCTCAGTCGAAACAATATTTTTTATAAAATGTGATGATTTGAAAATGCACTGTTGCCGGTATATTGATCAAGTTTGATCATAAAGTTACTAAAGTGACATCACATAAAGCCTCTCATTTTAATACACCAATGGTAACATCTTATTCTCTTACCTAATTTAAATAAATAAAGCCTCATAACCTACATCGCAGAAGGCGTGTTCGCAGAGGGGCGTGGTTTACATACTGTAGCTTGGCAGCTAGTCTACTGGTAACAAACTTTTACTGCAGCGTATCAGAAAATATAACTACAGGTTTCCGCTATCCCTTTTAGGCAATGATACATATAGGTTTTCCCTTTCATCTGTGTCTGTTGTTAGCTAGTTACTGGCTAGCTAGGTCATCAGCCAGCATGGAACAAAAGGGGGGGGGGGGTGGTAGCTCAATACTCTGTAGTGATCCCCCATTTTAGTCATTCTTATCCAGAGCAACTTACAGTTAGTTAGTGCATATATGTTCATACTTTTTTCCGTACTGGTCCCCTGTGGAAATCAAACCCACAAGCCTGGTGTTGCAAGCGCCATGCGCTACCATCTGAGCTACGTGGGACTACATATATTTCCAGAAAGCCATTTCGCATGGCTAGTTATAGCCTAATGTTAGCTAGCTAGCTAAACAATTAACCATAATCCCAATCCATAGAGTACTAGCAATACAAATCGATTGTCATAGCTAGCTTAAGGGCGGCAGGTAGCCTAGTGGTTAGAACGTTGGGCCAGTAACCGAAAGGTCGCTTCTTCTAATACCCGAGCCGACAAGGTGAAAAAACCTGTCTATGTGTCCTTGAGCAAGGCACTTAACCCTGATTTGCTCCAGGGGCTGACCCTGTAGGTAGGCAGTCATTGTAAATAAGAATTTGTGCTTAACTGACTTGCCTAGTTAAATAAAGGTTAAATTAAAAAATTTAAATAAAACCAAATAGGTTCAACTGAGATTGTCTAAGATTAAATAGTGCTGACAATTCCATTTGGGCTAGCTAGCTCAATTAAGCAGCCAACATTTTGTCTATATTGATGCTGTTACAATAACAAAACAGTTGGATAAGCAAATAATTTGTGAAACCATGATGTGATGTATGACAGGTTTTGATGTTGCATGCAATTTCAATGTTGTTTGAGTTGCTTTGTGTATCAGCAAATTTGCTTGAGATGATCTCACTGCAAGACTGCTTCCATGTTGCTTGACATAGGTGTTTCAAATAAATGTCAGTCAAGGTGAGCTCCCCGCCTACTCAGCCTATTAGCTCCCCACTCACTCAGCCTGCCTTTAAAATGTTGTTTCAGAGGGCCCGAGACTTGGTTAGTCAGGCTATGCACTGCAGCAGTCAAAGTAAAACTCCTTACATGTTATTTTTATCTCACTGTAAAGTCGGAGTTGTGTTCAGAATTTGCTATCACAAAAGAGCTAGATATCCTCATAGACACACCCATACAGCACCCACACTACCCTCTCTATTAGACCTCCCCTTGAGCGACTGGGACTGTTTTCCCACGTTGACAAGCAGAATGGATGGCTTCCATTACAATGTGCAAGAAACACATTCTCTGGGGATAAAGGTAGTAAATTATAAGAGAAAGGACCGGCTAACAAGCCTGCTGGAGATCTAGTCCTAATGGGGTCGAGCCACCATGTCACAGTAAATCAACTGCTATGGAATGACCACCATCTTTATCTTCATCTTCATCCTCTGGGCATCAAGCCGACCACAGCAGGATGCACTAAATATATATGGGCTTAGCTAGGATGCTAATGCTACCACAGAGATCCTATTAAATTAATATATAATTATATGACTGCTGCTCTGTTTGTGTATGAGGATGACTAGTTTTCACTGCCTCTAACTTCTCTTTTCTCCTTTCATTGTTTGTTATTTCTGAGGCTGTGAGAGGAGAGGGAGAGCGAGAGAGGAGGAGAGGATATGTGACAGCTGACATTCTACCTGTCTGACAGGTGACAGGGTGGGTGGGGGTCAGAACCCTCTGTCAGCTGAGTCACTGTGACATTCCCTGGGTGACAGCAGGAATCAGCTTTGGTCTCCTCTTTGTCTGTGTCCCTTGTGGGGACCTAAAATGTATTTCCATTCAAGATCTTGTTTTCCCTAACCCTAACCCTTACCCTTACCCTAACCTTAACCCTAACCCTAATTGTAACCCTAAACCTAACCCCTAAGCTTAAAGTAGTCGTCATCATGGGGAATGGGAAATGTCCCCATGAGGGAGAATTGTTCTTGTTTTACTATACTTGTGGGGACTTTGGGGGATTTTAGGTTCCCACAGGGATAGAAGAACCAACCCACCCACCCACCCACCCACACACCCACACACACACACACACGCAATACACTTGGACCGAAGACAAAGAATTATATATTTCCTCGCACCTCGTTTTCACCTCTCTCCCATGAGCCGCCTGGACAGGAAATGGGAATTACTGCTTCCTGTCTGTGTATGCTTTGAAGAGTGGCCTGGGAGAAAACCTGTTGTAACGGCTCCATGTTCCTCTCTCTCTTTCTCTCTGTCTCTCTCTACCGTCTGCCTGCCTGTCTGTCTGTCTGTCTGTCTGTCTGTCTGTCTGTCTGTCTGTCTGTCTGTCTGTCTGTCTGTCTGTCTGTCTGTCTGTCTGTCTGTCTGTCTGTCTGTCTGTCTGTCTGTCTGTCTGTCTGTCTGTCTGCCTGCCTGCCTGCCTGCCTGCCTGCCTGCCTGCCTGCCTGCCTGCCTGCCTGCCTGCCTGCCTGCCTGCCTGCCTGCCTGCCTGCCTGCCTGCCTGTCTGTCTGCCTGCCTGCCTGTCTGTCTGCCTGCCTGCCTGCCTGCCTGCCTGCCTGCCTGCCTGCCTGCCTGCCTGCCTGCCTGCCTGCCTGCCTGTCTGCCTGCCTGTCTGTCTGCCTGCCTGTCTGTCTGTCTGTCTGAGTGTGTGAGCCGTGCCGTGTCCCTGCTGTAAAACCTTTACAGAGTCAGAGCCGGGAGCAGGTTGCCTGGGAGGCCTCCCTGATGTTCTGACAGTTTGCTCTGAGTGACATGTGATCTGTACAACACTCACCACTAATACATCTAGCTGTCACACACACACACACTTGAAAGAGACAGGGCCCCCAGGCTCAGCTTTACCAGAACTATGTGTGTGTGTGTGTGTGTGTGTGTGTGTGTCAGTGTGTGTGTGTCAGTTAGGCACAGCTTTACCTTAACTGCAGCGGATGAAACTGTAGGCTGGAGAATTACAGCTGTCAGGAAAAACGCCTACATCAAATCTGACTGCTCGTCTGCCTCCCTTTCTACCCCCTCGTTCTCTCGTTCTCTTTTGCTCAATTTCTCCCTGTCTTGCTCGCTCTCTCTCTCTCTCTCTCTCTCTCTCTCTCTCTCTCTCTCTCTCGTGTTCTCTCTCTTCATGTCTCACACTTTCATTCCCACCTTCTCTCGCTCACTCTCCTCACAGTACAAACTAATATTCCTTATATATTATTTATTATTGCCCTTGGAAATATATTAATATTAAACAAAAAAAAACATACAATGTTAATTTCCTTTTCGTGACATTTCTTTCATTTGGAAAATAATTATAGAAAAAATGTGCTTTTTAGATTCACATTTCACCACTTACGGCTTACCTCTGCACCAGTCCAAACATAGAAAGGACCAATCTTCATATTTCACCATAGTGAATTTCATTGTGGGGACTATAGCCAACAGGAAACATATTCACAGTTAGCACCTGACAGCCATAAACGTCCTCAGACCCATTCCATCATCTACACATAAACCCATAAACTTACTGAGCGTGATGCTGTATTTATGGGTAAATGCCTAGAGAAGCCATAACTCTTCATCACTCTGTGACTTTTTATAATTCATTATTAACGTGAGCTGTCATAAAGGCTTTAGTAGTCTGTATGGCATAATGTATGCGAGGAGCTGGTTGGAAGCATCTCTGTGTATTGACTCGTATCACTCTGTCTGTCAGACACAATGTGACAGACAGGTGGATGTTTGGTCTTTGTATTGATGGAACGCATAAATACACAATTTCACACATAAACCCATAAAGGGCTCAATTTCAACAAACCTAGCATAATGGTAAATCTTAACGCTGGTGGTAGTGCTATAGGTCCGGGGGTGTGCCAGAAATATTTAGGCTATTTTGACTGTGGGAATTGTGAGCACAATAGCTGGCATTGAGGCGAAAGGGCTGTTTTTGATGAATAAATTAATTATAGGTGTGACCAGGGCTTGGCCTCTCAACACGTTTCATGGCTTAATACTGCATGCTGCTTGTCTCAAGTTCTGTAGGTTATTAACGGTCTTTGCTTCGTCATCAACTCCAATTCGGCTGGGGGCACATAATATTCTCTTCCTAGTCCATTGTGGACTGATAAAGTTTATTAAATTGCATAGGCTACAGTAACGAGTAAAAAAAAATCCAGTTTTCATCCATCCATTCTCAATATGTATGGAGTATTTACAGTCAACATTGTTGTAATTGGCTTCAACAAGTATAGGCCTTTACGCATCGCACTTCTCCTCAAATAAAAAACACTAGACTCTCATAGATTATATTGTATGTGTGAGGCATGTTCTTCGTTAAGCTAAATATAGCCTAGGCCTGGAGGAGTGCGTCTTTGGCAACCGGACAAGAGATGCTCTTTGGAAATAGGGATGGATACAAGCCAAATGCAGTAGGCCATGCACTGTATGTAGGCCCATGTGAATTGTGAATAATGAAAAAGCATGATAGCAAAAGCCTCATGAGTAGAATAGGCTACTTGGCTAATGCATGTCCCGGACCAGAAAGACAGCAGATGCATTGCTTTTCATTATAGTAGGGTCAGGATAGTCTATTAAGTTGTTTTTTTTATCAAACAAAAGGGAAACAAGCAATTGTTACAGGAAAATAACTAAATATGAGTGTCACCGGATCATCTCATCTCTCGTTACATGATGGGCATATAACCTACATGGAGGGTTTTCACACACATCCAAAATAATAACAGGAGCTGTCTAAAATAATGAACAATAGCCTATCAGGGATGGACAACTGCAGTCCTCTGGGGCTCTGAGCGGTGTCACACTTGCCCCATCCCTAGCAAACACAGCTGATTCAACTAATTGCATTCTAAACATGATTAGTTGATTATTGGAGTCAGGTGTGTTAGCTGGGGTTGGGGCAAAAGTGTGACACCAATCAGTCCCCTGAAGACTGGAGTTGCCCATCACTGGCCTACATACTGTAAATAAAAAGGGCATGTCCACTCACAGTTTTGCTCCCAAACTTGTTCTTTTAATAAAGCTTTGGTGAAGATTTATTTCAAAGTAGTCTCACGAGCCAAACCCTTTATCAATAGTCTTAACTACTAGGACAAAAACAGAGTGGAAGCTATGCTTGGTTTTCAATACAATTAAACTAAATGGGAAAAAACACATGTTTTTTATTTTGCTAAATACATAGACACAAAAAACACACACACTTGGGTGCACATTTTTAAGGATACAAGTCAGATATTTCCACTCCTCACACCTAGCTAGCTCATATACTGTAAAACAGGTAAATTACCAACCCTGGTGCTAGGGTTTGACAATAGAGCCCAAAGAGTGATTCCAAAAACAGATGGAGTTGCTTATAACCAAGTATTATATGTATATAATACATATTATGGACGTTTGTCATGTACATTTGTCTCACATCTTACCATCTAAGTAAAATCCTGACTTTAACACATTCTTGTCAAGCCGGGGATAATTGCATAATCTACAGATAACAGGTCTATGCCCCCCTTAAAGAGAATGATGAAAAGAGGATTGGGGGAGAATAAACAGGTTTAAGTCTAACTCTGTCTTTTAGCTCTCTTTAGCCTTTTCTTCACCTCTTCTTCACCCCTCATTACCTTCCAGCGCTCCTCTCCCTGACCTGCGAACCCTGGCTGAACTCTAACAATGCCCTGGGGTTGAGATTCACACCCGGAGGCCTGGGTCTAGACCAACAAACACTCCCTCTACCCGGCCCTGACCCCAGCAGTGTGTGTGTGAGTGTATGTGTTGACAGGCCTGAGCCTCGGCCCTAACCTCTTCAACTCCCCAACACCCTGCTGGGGAAGATAAAATATACAGGGAGAGAGAGAGAGAAAGAGAGAGAGAGAGAGAGAGAGAGGTGTGTGTGTCATACCTCCTATCTCAGTGACTGAACAGTGACCCTTTGACTACCAGCCTAACTTGCTGAAGGCTCCCACTGTCCCCTCCTGCTAATTTATGGGCTCCCCTCAGCCCCTCAGGCCCCCAACCCTTAGCCCTCAGCCCCCTCACCGCCACACTGCCAGTTCAGGCCTACCTCCTGCACTAGGAATGCAGCACACACACACGGACGCACGCACACACACAACACACAATACCACTTTTCCTTTCAGTCTGGTCACCCGTGATACAAGTCAGTATTCGATGAATATCCATATCTGAGTACGTCAGGAGATGATGTGGAAACCGGCTCCTGAGTGGCGCAGTGGTCTAAAGCACTGCATCTCAGTACTAGAGGCGTCACTACAGACCCTGGTTTGATTCCAGGCTGTATCACATCCTGACGTGATTGACAGTCCCATAGGGCGGCACACAATAGGCCCAGCGTCGTCCGGATTTGGCCAGGGCAGGCTGTCATTGTAAATGAGAATTTGTTCTTAACTGACTTGCCTAGTTGAAGAAAGGTTAAATATAAAAAATAAACAACAGTGAGCGCTGTTACCTTCAAGTAGCTTCTGCCTCTGATTCCAAAGGTTGCAAGTTCAAATCCAGTGATAGAAAGTTGTTTTTGAGATTGTTATTTGAGCCTATCCCAAACCTTAACTCTTACCTTAACCATTTGGAGTTAATGTCTAACCTTAAAATTGGACAAAAGGAACACCTGTGTGAGAATGCTGTTCATTTACTACAGCTCAATGTTCAACACCATAGTGCCCACAAAGCTCATCACTAAGCTAAGGACCCTGTGACTTAACACCTCCCTCTGCAACAGGATACTGGAATTCATCACTGGCCACCCCAAGGTGGTAAGGGTAGGCAACAACACATCTGCCACGCTGATCCTCAATACTGGGGCCCCTCAGGAGTGCGTGCTTTGTCCCCTCCTGTACTCCCTGTTCACCCATGACTGCGTGGCCAAGCACGATTCCAACACCATCATTGAGTTTGCTGACAACACAACAGTGGTAGGCCTGATCATCGACAATGATGAGACAGCCTATAGGGAGGAGGTCAAATACCTGGACATGTGGTGCCAGGACAACAACCTTTCCCTCAATGTGAGCAAAACAAAGGAGCTGATCGTGGACTATAGGAAAAGGAGGGCCGAACATTCCCCCATTAACATCGACAGGGCTGAAGTGGAGCGGGTTGAGAGTTTCAAGTTCCTTAGTGTCCCCGTCACCAACAAACTATCATGGTCCAAACACACCAAGACAGTTGTGAAGAGTACACGACAACACCTTCTCTCCCTCAGGAGACTGAAAAGATTTGGCATGGGTCCCAAGATCCTCAATTAGTTCTACAGCTGCACCCTCGAGAGCATCCTGACTGGTATGGCAACTGTTCGGCATCTGACCGTAAGGCGCTACAGAGGGTAGTACTTACGACCCTGTACATCACTGGGGCCAAGCTTCCTGGCATCCAGGACCTATATACTAGGTGTGTCAGAGGAAGGCACAACATTTGTCAAAGACTCCAGTCACCCAAGTCATAGACTGTTCTCTCTGTTACCGCACGGCAAGCGGTACCGGAGTGCCAAGTCTAGGACCGAAAGGCTCCTTAACAGCTTCTACCCCCAAGCCATAAGACTGCTGAACAATTAATCAAATGCCCACCCGGACTATTTACATTGACCCCCCACATAGTCACTTTACAAATTACCTCGACTAACCTGTACCCCCGCACATTGACTCTGTAATGGTACCCCCTGCATATAGCCTTGTGTTATTATTATTATTTTTTTTACTTTAGTTCATTTGAACTATTTCTTGAACTGCATTGTTGGTTAAGGGCTTGTAAGTAAGGTCTGCACCTGTTGTATTCGGCGCATGTGACAAATACAATTTTATTTTATTTGATGTTTGAGTTAACGCCTAAACTTAACCATAACTTAAAAAATGTGGAGTTAATGCCGAAACTTAAAATGAAACACTTTGAAATTTGAAGTTTGAGAAACATGGATGAACTTCTAATTATGACGTGAGACTGTGAGAGCTAGTTGTCTCCTTTAGCTTCAATACTATATACTGTACATTTATATTGAGGGACATGAATTAATGTTTAAACCTGTGTTCTGTGCATCACTGCTCCAATGCCACCCAAATCCCAGATCCCCAGCAGCACACGCCCAGAGTGGCCACATTCCATCAAAAAAGCATCCGCACACACCTCCACACCTCGCTCCCAAACGGGATTAACCCTTCCTCTGCCAAACGTCTGCCACATCCCATTTCTCCGTTGGGCCTTGATGGGCATAATGTGGGAATCCATAACCACACTGGGTCTCCTTTATGTGGACAAACGCATGCATGCAATGCACGCACGGAAGCGTGCATGCGTGCACACACACACACCTCAATACATTTTACAGTAAAATAGACATACTTTACTTTATTTGTTAAAAAATATATATATGTGAAAAGATTGAGAAAGTATGCTTGTGTGTTCATATCACAGTCTGATGGTTTGTACATTTAACAATGTCTACACTGTATTTCTGATCAATTTGATGTTATTTTAATGGGCAAGAAATGAGCTTTTCTTTCAAAAACAAGGACTTTTCTAAGTGACCCCAACATTTTGAACGGTAGTGTAGCTGATATGGCTGACTTGCTTAACCAAATATGGTTTTTACTGACAATTGAGATCTTCAAAGTGTGGCATAAGGGGATGACAAGCGGATAAGAGGCAATCCGTAATAACATTTAAGACATTAATGAGCGAGGGATGACAGACATAGTCAATATAACCATTTTTTCAGCACTTTTGAAATGTACACCGACAGAATTCAGAACATGGGCCGTTCTTACAGTGTACTCCCAAGTCAGAACCGTAGGATAACTAAAGGTGGCATATAAGCAGACAATGAAAGCTCTTACAATATTCAATGATTACATTTCTCTAAAACAGGTTATAGCAACATGAGCACCACCAAGTTAGAACAGTAGGCACATTTAAGAGGTGAAAATAGTCCAAATTATTAGGGTATGGGCTACTAACAGCTTAATACACAACATTCACGTATTATTACTTTCTTAGCTACATTATACATATCTCTCTGGCATCCTACATAATTTATGAAGCAGTGTAACAGTTTTGCTTCAGTCCCTCTCCTAGCCCCTACCTGGGCTTGAGCCAGGGACCCTCTGCACACATTTACCACAGTCACCCTCAAAGCATCGTTAACCATCGCTCCACAAAAGCCGTGGGCCAACTTCAAGGTCTCAGAGCGAGTGACATCACAGATTCAAACGCTACTAGTGCACACCGCTAACTAGCTAGCCGTTTCCCACCGGTTAAAGCTGCATAAGACATTTTTTGACTCATGTTGCTGTGATGTGCTGGAACAGGAAAGTGGCGGCGGCGGTGCTTTGTGGGCAAACTTTGTCATCAAAGAGAAAGGCGGATTTAAAATTGTTGAATAACCTTTGAAAAAGTATTTTCCCAGTTTGAGCTGTTTATTTCTGACTTCCCAGTTGCAATGCTTGCAGTTAGGCACTGTCACCGATTTCTTCCAAACCACTCATTGTTGAATTTGCGATATCCAAATTGTTATATAATGTTTATTATGTCCAATGGCTGATGAGCACCGATATGTTTATCTGTATTTTCTCTTCATATAAGGATTAGCCAGTAGACTTGATTCATGATGATGACTGCTAGCTAAGATTGTGAAAGTAAGATGTGGACATGATCAGTCCAATCAAAGCTACTGTACATATATTGTGATTTGACGTAATTTCTGTGGCCAATGACCTTGAACCTTCTTGGAAGTGCACTTATAATATAACTCTATGGCTGGACCCAAAGAGCTTAAATGTTGGATGTCCATCTTTACTAAGGCGATTGCGCAAGGTGCCCATGAGTGACAGAACACTGAGCCAATCACGGCGCAATGCTCCTATTTTATGCTGGCCCGACCCACCACCACAGAAAGCACTAAGCTTGGCTGAAACACCTGCATTTTGGAGCTGCCTTACTCAAGAAAACTAAAAAGAGACCATGTTTGTATGCAGCTTTATTAACTCAATAATATACCTGTATATGTATATATTTTTTACATTGTAAAAAGCCCCCCAAAAAGACAATATTTAGATTTAGATTTATGCCCCACCTGCCCTGAAGGATGGGTCGCCGCTGCTTACAACAGTCATGCTAATCACATTAGCGCACGTTAGCTCAACCATCCCGTTATAGGGACACCGATCCCGTAGAGGTTAAATTGTTTTTTTTCTCATCAATCTACACACCACACCCCATAAAGACAAAAATAGGTTTTTAGACATTTTTGCAAATCTATAAAAAATTGTAAACTGAAATATCACATTTTATTATTCAGACACTTTACTCAGTACTTTGGCACACCTGTATTTGGGGAGTTGCTACCATTCTTCTCTACAGATCCTCTCAAGCTATGTCAGGTTGGATGGGAAGCATTGCTGCACAGCTATTTCCAGAGATGTTCGATCGGGTTAAAGTCTGGGCTCTGGCTGGGCCATTCAAGGACATTTAGAGACTTGTTCCCGAAGCCACTCCTGTGTGGTCTTGGCTGTGTGCTTAGGGTCGTTGTCCTGTTGGAAGGTGGATTAGCCAGTAGACTTGATTCATGATGATGACTGCTAGATAAGCTTGTGAAAGTAAGATGTTTACACCAGTCCAGTCAAAGCTACTGTACATATAATGTACTTTGGTACACCTGTATTTGGGGAGTTGCTCCCATTCTTCTCTGCAGATCCTCTCAAGCTATGTCAGGTTGGATGGGGAGCATTGCTGCACAGCTATTTTCAGGTCTCTCCAGAGATGTTAGATCGGGTTCAAGTCTGGGCTCTGGCTGGGACACTCAAGGACATTCAGAGACTTGTCCCCGAAGCCACTCCTGTGTGGTCTTGGATGTGTACTTAGGGTTGTTGTCCTGTTGGAAGGTGAACCTTTGGCCCAGACTGATGTCCTGAGCGCCCTGGAGCAAGTTTTCCTCAAGGATCTCTCTGTACTTTGCTCTGTTCATCTAGTCTCCCATTCCCTGCCGCTGAAAAACATCCCCACAACATGATGCTGCCACCACCATGCTTCACCGTAGGGATGGTATTGGCTGGGTGATGAGTGGTGCCTGGTTTCCTCCAGACGTGACGCTTGGCAATCAGGCCAAAGAGTTAAATCTTGTTTTCATCAGACCATAAAATCTTGTTTCTCATGGTCTGAGAGTCCTTTAGGTGCCTTTTGGCAAACTCCAAGCAGGTTGTCATGTGCCTTTTAGCGAGGAGGGGCTTCAGTCTGGCCACTCTAACATAAACGCCTGCCATTGTTGAGTGCTGCAGAGATGGTTGTCCTTCTGGAAGGTTCTCCCATCTCCACAGAGGAACTGTATTAGGGTAAAACTAGCCCCTCAAAAGAAGGCCTTTGTATTGTCTTAAATAATTAAATTTTAATGACAACATATTCACTTAAGATCTCACTTATTGAAAGCCACAGGATTGTGAAAATGAATGAACTCAACAACCATGTCTTTGTCACTAGCAAACACAGTCATGGGTGGTACTGGTAAGTCTAAAGTTATCTCAAAAGGCACCGTGAGAAATATGCAAATAAGGCTTATTCAATTCCGGTCCTGGAGAGCCAAAACATTTCTGGTTTTGAAATGTTGTATGATTCTTCAAATAACTTGAAGGTATGGTATGCTAGCTGTTTCTGGTTCAAATCCCCAAGATGGAAAAAATCTGTCCTTTATCAAGGCAGTTAACCCCCAACAACCTTTCCCTGGGTGCAAATGAAGTCGATTAAGGGGGTTGGGGTATATCAGGAAGATAATTTTGGTTGAATGCATTCAGTTGTGCAACTGACTAGTTATCCCTTTTATGGTTCCTCAGAGACCCTAATGGTTCACCTATGGCACCTTTATTTTTATGAGTTCATGTAATAGTTTGTTTATAGTTCTGTGTGTGTGGTTGTGTGACCTCTTCACCCCAGCTGCCACAAGAGGGCATGCTGTTTGGTTGCTCCGCCCATTGATTGACATGCTGTCAGATCAAAGAGAGTTGGGTCGTCCACCAACTCGGTGCCTTTTGAAAAGTGTCACTTGGTCAAAAAAACGTTCAACTTCACCTAATTTTAACATTCTGTCATAAAACACACGTTCAGCTTTCAAAAAAACAAGTTTTAAATAAAAAAGTAAGTGCCTATTAAGTGCCAAATAAAGTAACAGGGTTGACTGTAACAGGGTTGACTGTAACAGGGTTGACGGTAACAGGGTTGACGATTTCATCTTAAATCCGCCATAAATCCTCTTGTGATGGGGGAAGGGAAGCTTGTTGTGTGCAGCAGGGAGTGGCAATTAAATGCAAGCTTCACAAAAATAATAATTTGGGCCAAAAAGAGCTACCTGATTTCACACTATGATTTAACCATTTTAAAGATGCCCTCTCAAACTTTTGTGTAATTTCAGCCAGTAGTTTTGAAAGTAGTGCTCACAAGCAAAAATGGGTCCCCGTTTTTTATGTAATACATCTTCCAATTGTGTACTACGTCATCCATTTAGTGTGATATCTTTCAAATTCGGATGATATCATACGGATTTTGCAATTTGTGTAATATGGTACGAATTTCTTGTGCTTAAGATCAGTTCATGTAACAGGGTTGTCCTTCAAAAGAGGGACAGATGTAAATGAATCACTAGGGCTTTACAATGATGGTGAAAACTGAGACGTTTTGGGGTTAAGTGGTTCTCTTCACAGTCCCCAAGTAAAGAACACACTATGGGAGGTGTACAGTATTACAAAGAGCCATGACTACATTGAACTCTATTCCACATCAGGTAACTGATGTAAGCAGTAGAATCATATTTTTAAAACAGGTAAAAATACACCTTATGGAACAACGGGGTCTGTGAAGAGACACACATAAAGGTTGACATACATTGTGATATTGTTGTATGGTGGTATTAAACATTTTGTATTGTGGATATGTAGTTGTGTAATAATGTTATATGATGAACTGTTTTATCTTTGTTTGGACCCCAGGAAGAGGAGCTGCTGCCTTGGATCCCTAATAATAAGGTGCAAATACAAATCTTCCTAGAAGTCACAGAGGGTGCACGGATGTCCAAAGTCTTCATTCATATAAAAAAATCTGATTTATTGACTTCTCCATTAGGTCTATATTAAAGGGAACTTAATTTAATATAACAGGCTTTTAAATGTCAATATTGGTCTACAATTTCTACTTAAAATATCAAAGGGACGCAAAAAGGCACTCTTTTTGTTGAACGACCCAGTTATTATTGTTGCAAATACTCCCTAGACTAACCCACCCTGGGGCAGAGGCTTTAGCACACACACACACGCACGCACGCACGCACGCACGCACGCACGCACGCACGCACACACACACACACACACACACACACACACACACACACAAACGCACTATTTATTTATAGGTTATCATGTGGAATACCAAGGCAGGAAAGACGAAGAGAGGGGGATAAGGAGAGAAGATGAGTGGATGAAATAGATTTGAGGAGCTTTGATGAGAGAGATGTGCGATGAAACAGGCTTTCATAGCACTAAACAATTGTTTCTGTGTTTCTCTCTCGCTCTGAAAAATTTGTATAACACACTCGACACAGATGAGCTCTAGACGTAATCTCGTTGTTCCACTATAATTCTCTCTCTCTCTCTCTCTCTCTCTCTCTCTCTCTCTCTCTCTCTCTCTCAATTTCTTTCAATTTAAGGGCTTTATTGGCATGGGAAACAAAT
Organism: Thymallus thymallus; assembly: GCA_023634145.1. Taxonomy (NCBI): domain Eukaryota; kingdom Metazoa; phylum Chordata; class Actinopteri; order Salmoniformes; family Salmonidae; genus Thymallus; species Thymallus thymallus. The sequence goes on along the minus strand of CM042404.1, from coordinate 20,683,916 downwards.
GTTAACATTGCCAAAGTAAGTGAAGTAGATAGTAAACAATAAAAATTAACAGTAAACATTAACAGTAAACAATATGTATTTATACAGTGTTGTAACAATGTGCAAATAGTTAAAGTACAAATGGGAATATAAATAAACATAAATATGGGTTGAATTTACAATGGTGTTAGTTCTTCACTGGTTGCCCTTTTCTTGTGGCAACGGGCCACAAATCTTGCTGTTGTTATATCTAAATAGGGTTTGTTTTCGAATTCTTTGTGGATCTGTGTAATCGAAGGGAGATATGTGTCTCTAATATGGTCATACATTTGGCAGGAGGTTAGGAAGTGCAGCTCAGTTTCCACCTCATTTTTTGGGCAGTGTGCACATAGCCTGTCTTCTCTTGAGAGCCAGGTCTGCCTACGGCGGCCTTTCTCAATAGCAAGGCTATGCTCACTGAGTCTGTACATAGTCAAAGCTTTCCTTAAGTTTGGGTCAGTCACAGTGGTCAGGTATTCTGCCACTGTGTACTCTCTGTTTTGGGCCAAATAGCATTCTAGTTTGCTCAGTTTTTATGTCAAGTAATTCTCTTTTTGTTTTCTCATGGCTTGGTTGGGTCTAAATGTGTTGTTGTCCTGGGGCTCTGTGGGGTCTGTTTGTGTTTTTGAACAAAGCCCCCGGACCAGCTTGCTTAGGGGACTCTTCTCCAGGTTCATCTCTCTGTAGGATAGACTTTGTTATGGAAGGTTTGGGAATCGCTTCCTTTTAGGTGGTTGTAGAATTTAAAGTCTCATTTCTGGATTTGGATAATTAGCGGGTATCGGCCTAATTCTACTCTGCGTACATTATTTGCTGTTTTTCATTGTACACTGAGGATATTTTTTGCAGAATTTTGCATGCAGAGTCTCAATTTTGTGTTAGTCCCATTTTGTGAATCTTGGTTGGTGAGCGGACCCCAGACCTCACAACCATAAAGGGCAATGGGTTCTATAACTGATTAAAGTATTTTTACTTTGATTGGTACAGTGGGGAGAACAAGTATTTGATACACTGCCGATTTTGCAGGTTTTCCTACTTACAAAGCATGTAGAGGTCTGTAATTTTTATCATAGGTACACTTCAACTGTGAGAGACGGAATCTAAAACAAAAATGCAGAAAATGACATTGTATGATTTGTAAATAATTAATTTGCATTTTATTGCATGACATAAGTATCTGATCACCTACCAACCAGTAAGAATTCCGGCTCTCACAGACCTGTTAGTTTTTCTTTAAGAAGCCCTCCTGTTCTCCACTCATTACCTGTATTAACTGCACCTGTTTGAACTTGTTACCTATATAAAAGACACTTGTCCACACACTCAATCAAACAGACTCCAACCTCTCCACAATGGCCAAGACCAGAGATCTGTGTAAGGACATCAGGGATAAAATTGTAGATCTGCACAAGGCTGGGATGGGCTACAGGACAATAGGCAAGCAGCTTGGTGAGAAGGCAACAACTGTTAGTTCCATTATTAGAAAATGGAAGAAGTTCAAGATGACGGTCAATCTCCCTCGGTCTGGGGCACCATGCAAGATCTCACCTCGTGGGGCATCAATGATCATGAGGAAGGTGAGGGATCAGCCCAGAACTACATGGCAGGACCTGGTCAATGACCTGAAGAGAGCTGGGACCACAGTCTCAAAGAAAACCATTAGTAACACACTACACCTTCATGGATTAAAATCCTGCAGCGTACGCAAGGTCCCCCTGCTCAAGCCAGCGCATGTCCAGGCCCATCTGAAGTTTGCCAATGACCATCTGGATGATCCAGAGGAGGAAAGGGAGAAGGTCATAGAGCTTTTTGGTCTAAACTCTAGAAGAAGGATGAGTACAACCCCAAGAACACCATCCCAACCGTGAAGTATGGAGGTGGAAACATCATTCTTTGGGGATGCTTTTCTGCAAAGGGGACAGGACGACTGCACCGTATTGAGGGGAGGATGGATGGGGCCAAGATCGCGAGATCTTGGCCAACAACCTCCTTTCCTCAGTAAGAGCATTGAAGATGGGTCGTGGCTGGGTCTTCCAGCATGACAACGACCCGAAACACACAGCCAGGGCAACTAAGGAGTGGCTCTGTAAGAAGCATCTCAAGGTCCTGGAGTGGCCTAGCCAGTCTCAAGACCTGAACCCAATAGAAAATCTTTGGAGGGAGCTGAAAGTCCGTATTGCCCAGCAACAGCCCCGAAACCTGAAGGATCTGTAGAAGGTCTGTTACGTCCCCAGAACTCTGGGTTCGTTTTAGGGTCATTTTTGGTCTGGTATTGTTTGTTTTTTCCCTATCAGGAAAGATGGCTGTTTGACTGTTCCGGCAGCTGATTGGTGGTTCAACGGCTGATTGGGAATTGGAACTCCGCCCACTCGTCAGTGGCTACAGCTGGCTGCTCTCTTTAAAAAGCCCAGATTGGGACTAGCTAGAGAGTTGCTGCTGGTTTTGGTTTGTACCCTGTGTGGGGATATTATATATAACAGTTACATTTAAATGTTTTGATAGTCTTTAACTGTTTTTGTGTGTGTTAAAACTAGTTTGTTCCATGGTTTTAACTGGTAGCAACCCAGGTAACAACATGTTTGTTTGTGGATCCTTGGGATCCTAATAATTTGGGGTTAATTATTATTTGTTCCCCTTCTTTTGTTCACAGGGAGTTGGGGAGTAGATTTAGAGCTACCCCGGGGTATACATCACCCGTAGGTATACTTCCTTGTCTAGAAACACCAGCTAGACCTGGGCGGACCACCAACTGTAAGTTTGGTTAGGGCGCCTCGACTGTGTGCCAGTGTAGGGATTGTATATTCTATTTGGGGCCGGGTTAGTACAGATTAGGGGTGGGGGAATTTTGTTTATATCTTTGCTTTGGTCCGTCCAGCCCTCCCCTTTTCCCAGAAAGTTATTATTGTTCACATTATTACCGTGACTAAATAAACCCTGTTTTGTACGGTATTTGTTGTTTGTGTCCTTTTATCACACCACGACTCCGTACCTCCCTTGTTGGCATCGGTGGGCCCGAACAGTGGGTTGTCAGGCTCCCCTCCCTTTGGGAGCTAGAACGTAACAAGGTCTGTATGGAGGAGTGGGCCAAAATCCCTGCTGCAGTGTGTGCAAACCTGGTCAATAACTACAGGAAACGTATGATCTCTGTAATTGCAAACAAAGGTTTCTGTACCAAATATTAAGTTCTGCTTTTCTGATGTATCAAATACTTATGTCATGCAATAAAATGCAAATGAATTACTTAAAAATCATACAATGTGATTTTCTGTATTTTTGTTTTAGATTTCGTTGAGTGAGTACCTATGATAAAAATTACAGACTTCTACATGCTTTGTCAGTGGGAAAACCTGCAAAATCGGCAGTGTATCAAATACTTGTTCTCCCCACTGTATGTTGAATTTTATGTTCCTTTTGATGGCATAGAAGTCCCTTCTTGCCTTGTCTCTCAGATCGTTCACAGCTTTGTGGAAGTTACCTGTGGCGCTGATGTTTAGGCCGAGGTATGTATAGTTTTCGTGTGCTCTAGAGCAACGGTGTCTAGATGGAATTTGTATTTGTGGTCCTGGATACTGGACCTGTTTTGGAACACCATTAAATTTGTCTTACTGAGATTTGCTGTCAGGGACCAGGTCTGACAGAATCTGTGTAGAAGATCTAGGTGCTGCTGTAGGCCCTCCTTGGTTGGTGACAGAAGCACCAGATCGTCAGCAAACAGTAGACATTTGACTTCAGATTCTAGTAAGGTGTGGCTGGGTGCTGCAGACTGTTCAAGTGCCTTCGTCATTTCGTTGATATATATTTTGAAGAGGGTGGGGGCTTAAACTTCATCCCTGTCTCACCCCACGGCCCTGAAGATTATAATTTTTTTTTTTTCAAGTTTAACCGCACACTTGCTGTTTGTGTACATGTATTATATATTGTTGTATGTTTTTTCTTTGTTATAGGGCCAAAAAGATTGGAGAAGTGGTTTGCCCATACAGCTCAGTTTTGGATAGATAGCTCTTCGTGTTGTTGTTTGTTTAGTGTTTTCCAATTGGATTCTTCAATTACATTGAGCTGGTTCCTGACGTGCTGTTCCTTCTTTTTCCGTAGTGTATTTCTGTATTGTTTTAGTGATTCACCACAGTGAAGGCGTAGGCTCAGGTTTTATGGGTTTCTATGTTTTTGTTTGGATAGGTTTCTCAATTTCTTTCTTATGTTTTCGCATTCTTCATCAAACCATTTGTCATAGTTTTCTGTTTGAAATTTTTTGGGATAGGGAAGCTGAGAGGTCAAATATACTGTTTAGGTTTTCTACTGACAAGTTTACACCTTCTCTATTTTTTTTATTTTTATTTCACCTTTATTTAACCAGGTAGGTCAGTTGAGAACAAGTTCTCATTTGCAACTGCGACCTGGCCAAGACAAAGCAAAGCAGTGCGACAAAAACAACACAGAGTTACACAGTAAACAAACATGGTAAAAACACAATAGAAAATCTAAATACAGAGTGCAAAATGTAGTGCAAAATGCAGTAAGGTTAGGAGGTAGGACAATAAATAGACCATAGTGGTGAGATAAATTACAGATTATCATCATTAACACAGGAATGAAGGATGTGCAAATTATGATGTGCAAATAGAGATACTGGAGTGCAGGATTTGTGAAAATAACAAAAATAAATATGGGGATGAGGTAGTAGTGTGGGCTATTTACAGAAGGGCTATATACAGGTGCAGTGATCGATAAGCAGCTTTGACAGCTGACGCTTAAAGTTAGTGAGGGAGATATTACAGTGAAATGTTTTCTACAATAAGTTGTCTAAAAGGGATTGAATTTGTTGTTGCCTAATAGGTTTTTGGTAGATTTGAACACTACTGTCCTTCCATCTAAAGCATTTGTTAATATTATTAAGTTCCTTTGGCTTTGATGCCTCATGTTTAAGCATAGCTATGTTCAAGTAGACTGTGATTTTGTTGTGATCTGATTGGAGTGTCAGTGGACTGACTGTGAACGCTCTGAGAGACTCTGGGTTGAGGTCAGCGATAAAGTAGTCTACAGTACTACTGCCAAGAGATGAGCTATAGGTGTACCTACCATAGGAGTCGCATCGAAGCCTACCATTGACTATGTACAGACCCAGCGTCCGACAGAGCTGCAGGAGTTGTGACCCGTTTTTGTTGGTTATGTTGTCGTAGTTGTGTCTAGGGGGGTATATGGGGGAGGGAATCCTGTCACCTCCAGGTAGGTGTTTGTCCCCATGTGTGCTGAGGGTGTCAGGTTCTTGTCCAGTTCTGGCATTTAGGTCACCACAGACTAGTACATGTCCCTGGGCCTGGAAATGGTTGATCTCCCCCTCAAGGATATAGGTAGCACACATTTTTCTCTGTTGAGATAATTTCCTTATTAATTTCTAGCCAGATGTCTCTCTCTCTCTCACACAGGCCACATACACCAGGCTTGTCATGACAGGAGGTGAAGAAAGATGGAGTGAGAAAGAAAATAAGTAAGATGTCATCTTTAATGTCAAATGCCAAAATGTGATCTTTGGTTATTCTCTCCTTTCATCCCTTCTTCCTATGCCTTGGTGTAACATTAAACCTGGTGCTGCCAGCTACATTCTGTCAGTCTGAGTTTACAGACCTGGCTGTGATGGAGTATTCCCTGGTCATTTTAGAGAAAGGGAGGGAGGAAGGGAGGAATGGAGAGAGAGAAGGAGAGTGAGGAAAAGAGGGAGGGCGAAAGAGAGAGATTGGATTGGAGTGGGGAGTATCTTTCTCTTTCCATCTCACAGGCCTCTCTAGATAGATAGATAGATAGATAGATAGATAGATAGATAGATAGATAGGTACTTTATTGATCCCCGAGGGGAAATTTCTTCGTCAAGCAGCTACGAAAAAACACAGGGCAGGTGCAAAATAACAGAACCAAAATACACAAAAGACAGATACATGATACATGATACATAGAGCGGCAGTATGAAAAAGTATAAAAATACAAGAAGTCTGGAGTGCAAAAAAGCTATAAAAAGACATTGCATAGTATGGGTGGATGGATGAATGTGTACAATATACATTGTTACAGAGTGTTAGGTGAACAAAAAAGATAAAAATATTTTAAGTTAATATAGATAAATAAGGAGTATTTGCATGATTAACTATACTATACAGGTCGATGGCAGAGAAATACTTACATAGCTAAAAGTGCGTATGATATAAGTGAGGGTAATAATAGTTTACTTAATATACAGTCTAGTTAAATTAACAGGTAAGTGAATATTTTGCATGGTTAAATTAGCTGTACAGGTAAATATACAGTTACATTTATAGGTAAGTGAATATTTGCATGGTTACATTAACTGTACAGGTAAATGACAGGAAGAGATACTTAAATAGCTAAATGTGTGTCTGATATAATTTAGGGTAATAATAGTAATTCCCTTAAAATACAGTCCTTAGTGCAGGGTTTAGTTACAGATAAATGCACATATTGCACATTCGATATACTAAAAGCAATGAAAAAAGATACAACTGACAGGATACTAATATGCATTCCCGAGTGAATGACTACGTAATTTCAGTCCAAGAATTACTTACAATATTGCACGTGATATGATATAACAACTGTACATGAATATGTATATACAGACCTGAATTAATAAATAAGTCCTGAGTTAATGAGTGATTACAGACCAGAGTTACACACGGATGAATGCATAATTGTTAAACTAGGTCCTAACACCCCACCAGTTCCAGGTCTATGTTGCCGACGGCACGGCACCCCGGTGAGGCATTAAATAGTCTAATAGCCGCCGGCAGGAAGGACCTCCATTAGCGCTCTCTGGCACACCGTGGTGGGATCAGTCTGTGACTGAAGATGCTCCTCATGCAGAGGGAGGGTGACGTTGTCCATGATGGCCAGCAGTTTGGTCAGGATCCGTCTCTCCACCACCTCCTCTAGAGTGTCAAGGCTCATCCCCAGAACAGAGCTAGCCTTCCTGATCAGCTTATTTACCTGAGAAGCATCAGCCTTTATGTTGGCACCCCAGCACACCACTGGAAAAAAGATGGCACTGGCACCACAGACTGGTAGAAGGTATGCAGTAGTTTACTGCACACGTTGAAGGACCTGAGCCTCCTGAGAATGTAGAATCGGCTCTGGCCCTTTTTGTACAGAGCCCTGGTGTTACCAGCCCATTCCAGCCTTTTGTCCATATGGACTCCCAGGAACTTGTATGACCCAACCATTTCCATCCCCTGTATAGGGACTGCAGTCAGTTGGGTCTTGGTTCTCCTGAAGTCCACTACCATCTCCTTTGTTTTGCTGATGTTGAGCTGAAGGTGGTTCTGCTCACACTACAACACAAAGTCATTGATTGTGCACACCACAACACAAGTAGTACACTTTATAGGGAACAGGGTCCCATATAAGATTGGCCCTGGCCAGTCTCCTGGTATCATGTAGCCAGGATCTTCTCACTATAGAGGAAACACAGTAGCAAATCATTGAACATAACAACAGTCAGCCTGCATGTTCCACCACAGTGAACTCCAATAACTAGCATTTAAATACAACACAGAGGGACACTGCTCTGTCCTTGTACTCTAGATACACTAGATCTGTTTCAGTATCATTGGCGGTTGTTAACTATAGCTGTGTTTTTCCAGAAAGGATGTTGGTATTTATTTTGTCCCAAAGATTTGTTTCTGGTTGTTTTTGATTGGTTTGTTAAAGTACCTATTGACTGCTTTCCCCTTTTATGGCTACCCATATAGAGCCATTCACTTCCATTCAGTATTTTCAAACAGAAATCAAAGCAGAGGTTTTATAATTGACCTACGTACATCAACATTACTTAATACACCATTAAATCAAAATGTAAACCATTTGATGATGATACAGTATGATAAAGTTTGAGAGAGCGAAGGAGAGTGAAAGAGAGCGAGAGAGTGTGAGATTGTAAAATAAACAAGTTGGCCTTCTCCCCCAACACTCCAGTTTTCTGACACATTTCTAAACAGGTTTGAAGAATTACCCTCATTTCTGCTAG